>OZ004714.1:55546573-55591445 GCA_963924515.1 Vespertilio murinus | reverse complement strand
GATGGGGAGGGGAGGGACTGGGGGGACGGGGAGGGGAGGGACTGGGGGGATGGGAGGGGAGGGACTGGGGGGACGGGGAGGGGGAGGGACTGGGGGGACGGGGAGGGGGAGGGTCTCTCCTGGGAGCAGAGGGACCCCAGGAGGCAGAGGGGGGCTGTGGGTGAGGGGGTCAGCTCCCACTTGACTGCCTCCCCTGGGGCCTGGGGCTGATGAGGGGGAGGGGGGAGGGAGGGAGGGAGGGAGGTGGGGTGGGAGCTGGGTGAAGGGCGAGGGGAGGGGTGGGCAGCAGGGGGAGGGGACGGAGCTTGGCCGGGGTGGACGGGGAAGGAAGCCTCCGAGTCCCCACACGAGGACCCCCTGGCCCCAGGCTGGGCAGCCGCAGCTCTGAGAAGGGGGTGCCCCGAACCCCAGTCTGCTGGGCCCCCCTGACCGGAGGGGGAGGGATGGGGTCAGCCAACTGGGCCAGCAGAGGGGACAGGGGCCCCCAGGAGGGAGGAGGGGGGAAGGGGAGCGAGGAGAAGGGAAGGAGAGGGGGAGGAGGGGGAGGAGGGGGGAAGGGGAGGGAGGAGGAAGGAGTGGGGAGAAGGCTTGGGGACAGGGGACAGGTGCCCCCAGGGGAGGAAAGAGGAGGAGGAGGGAGTGGGGGGACAGGTGCCCCCGGGGGAGGAGGGGCAGGAGGAGGGGGAGGGAGTGGGGGGACAGGTGCCCCCGGGGGAGGAGGGGCAGGAGGGGGAGGGAGTGGGGGGACAGGTGCCCCCGGGGGAGGAGGGGCAGGAGGAGGGGGAGGGAGTGGGGGGACAGGTGCCCCCCGGGGGAGGAGGGGCAGGAGGAGGGGGAGGGAGTGGGGGGACAGGTGCCCCCGGGGGAGGAGGGGCAGGAGGGGGAGGGAGTGGGGGGACAGGTGCCCCCGGGGAGGAGGGGCAGGAGGGGGAGGGAGTGGGGGGACAGGTGCCCCCGGGGGAGGAGGGGCAGGAGGGGGAGGGAGTGGGGGGACAGGTGCCCCCGGGGGAGGAGGGGCAGGAGGAGGGGGAGGGAGTGGGGGGACAGGTGCCCCCGGGGGAGGAGGGGCAGGAGGGGGAGGGAGTGGGGGGACAGGTGCCCCCGGGGGAGGAGGGGCAGGAGGGGGAGGGAGTGGGGGGACAGGTGCCCCCGGGGGAGGAGGGGCAGGAGGGGGAGGGAGTGGGGGGACAGGTGCCCCCGGGGGAGGAGGGGCAGGAGGGGGAGGGAGTGGGGGGACAGGTGCCCCCGGGGGAGGAGGGGCAGGAGGGGGAGGGAGTGGGGGGACAGGTGCCCCCGGGGGAGGAGGGGCAGGAGGGGGAGGGAGTGGGGGGACAGGTGCCCCCGGGGGAGGAGGGGCAGGAGGAGGGGGAGGGAGTGGGGGGACAGGTGCCCCCGGGGGGACGTGCCGGGAACCCCCCTCGCCCTGAGGCTGGGGTGGAGGCCACTCGGGCTCCGGCCGGTCCGGGTGATGCAACCGGGAGCCGGCCAGGCGCCCTGGCGGCGGCTCGGGGCGCGGGGGGGGACCCCGAAGCGCACGGGTGGGGGGTCGGCGGGGCCGGGCTCCCCGCCCGCCTGGGACCTGGGGCCTCGGACCCGGGCCACGCGCGGGGCTGCGAGGAGGCCGGGGACCCAGCTCGCACCCCGGGGTGGGCGGGGCCGGGCGCCGGGCGGACGCGGGGCGGGGCCCCCCGAGCTCCTCCCCCGCCCCGTCCGGCCCCGGAGCCGGGGAGCCGGGAGCCGGGGTGTCGGGAGCCGGGGAGTCGGGAGCCGGGGTGTCGGGAGCCGGGGTGTCGGGAGCCGGGGAGTCGGGAGCCGGGGAGTCAGGAGCCGGGGTGTCGGGAGCCGGGGTGTCGGGAGCCGGGGAGTCGGGAGCCGGGGTGTCGGGAGCCGGGGAGTCGGGAGCCGGGGAGTCAGGAGTCGGGGTGTCGGTGTCGGAGGAGCCGCAGGAGGTGAGTCCCCGGCGCCTGAAGGTCCCTCGGCCCCGACCCCCCACGGAACCCCCTGGGGACCCCAGGGGACCCCACGCGGACCGAGGGGGGCAGGGGGACCCCCTGGTCCAGAGCGAGGAGCCCTCGGACCCGGGGCTGTGACCCCGCGACCCCGCCGGCTGGGGGACGGGCCCCCGGGGCCTCCGGCTCGGGGTCCGGGTCTGGCCGTGGGGGGCGGGGTGAGGGCGGGGCCGGTGCCTCGGGGGGTCCGGGCGGGGAGGGGCCGGTCCGGTCATGGGGCGGTCGGACGGGCGGTCGGAAGGTCGGGGCCGGGGGCGGGGGCCGCGCACTCACCGCCCCGCTATGTCCGGGCGCCGGGCGGGTCCCCCACATCCGGGGCAGCGCCCTGACCTCCGGGGGTGGGGGTCCCCGAGTTCACGGACACGGTGACCTCGGGGTGAGAGCGGCTGAGGGGACCTGGGGGACCCCCCCCCCGGAGCTGGACGGGGGCTGGGACCCCCCTGCTCATCCCGACCCCAAGGCCTGGCCCCGGGGGCAACTGCTCTGGGGACTGGGGCTCCCCAACCACGGGGCCCCCACCTGCCCCAGGGCCCCCCCAACACCCGGGGCCCCCACCTGCCCCAGGGCTGCCCCCCCAACACCCGGGGCCCCCTCTGGGTGGGGGGTCCGAGCTCCTGGGGACGGGGACGAGGGACCCCCCGCCGCGGCCGCTGAGCGCCTGCCCACGTCCTGGGGGGCTGGTGGGACCCAAGGGTGGGGGGTCCCTGCACGGGGGACACCTGCCACCCGCCCGCCCACCCGCCCAGGGGCAGCGGCCTCGGGCTCCTGGGTCCCCGCCTGTGTGTCCGTCCCTCTGGGTCCGCCCGTCCCTCTCTGTCTCTGTCTCTCTGTCTCTCTGCCCCTCTCTGTCTCTCTGTCTCTCTGTCCCTGTCTGTCTCTGTCTCTCTGTCCCTGTCTGTCTCTCTCTGTCTCTCTGTCCCTCTCTGTCTCTCTGTCCCTGTCTGTCTCTCTCTGTCTCTCTGTCTCTCTGCCCCTCTCTGTCTCTCTGTCTCTCTCTGTCCCTCTCTGTCTCTCTGTCTCTCTGTCTCTCTGCCCCTCTCTGTCTCTCTCTGTCTCTCTGCCCCTCTCTGTCTCTCTGTCTCTCTCTGTCCCTCTCTGTCTCTCTGTCTCTCTCTCTCTCTGCCCCTCTCTGTCTCTCTGTCTCTCTCTGTCCCTCTCTGTCTCTCTGTCTCTCTCTCTGTCCCTCTCTGTCTCTCTGTTTCTCTGCCCCTCTCTGCCCCTCTCTGTCTCTCTCTCTCTCTCTGTCTCTCTGTCTCTCTGTCTCTCTCTCTGTCCCTCTCTGTCTCTCTGTCTCTCTCTCTGTCCCTCTCTGTCTCTCTGTTTCTCTGCCCCTCTCTGTCTCTCTCTGTCTCTCTGTCTCTCTCTCTCTCTGTCCCTCTCTGTCTCTCTGTCTCTCTGCCCCTCTCTGTCTCTCTGTCTCTCTCTGTCTCTCTCTGTCTCTCTGTCTCTCTCTCTCTCTGTCCCTCTCTGTCTCTCTGTCCCTGTCTGTCTCTCTCTGTCTCTCTGTCTCTCTGTCCCTCTCTGTCTCTCTGTCTCTCTGTCTCTCTGCCCCTCTCTGTCTCTCTGTCTCTCTCTGTCCCTCTCTGTCTCTCTGTCTCTCTGCCCCTCTCTGTCTCTCTCCCCTCTACACTCAACCTCTCCACGGCCCCTGGAGGGGAGTCTGTGTTCTGTTATTTCCCCCCCAAAGCCACTGCCCCCCCCGCCGTGCCCCCAGGCCTGACTCCCCGCGACCTCCGCCCTCCGCCCTCCTCAGGCCGCCCCGCTCCGGGGACCGCGATGACCGGGCAGGTGAGCGCCGCGGGCAGCCTCCGGAGCTCGAACCCGCACCCGCTCTCGGACTGGATGTCTGCGCTGAGCCCTCGGCTGTGGGACGTGCCCCTGAACCACCTGTCCATCCCGGGTGAGGCTCAATGTCCGTCCCTGTCCATTCCTGTCCCCCCCCAGTCTGTCCCCGTCCACCCCAGTGAGGCCCCATATCTGTCCCAGTCCGTCCCAGTGAGGTCCCCTGTCCGCCCGTCCGTCCGCCCGCAGGCAGCCACGACACCATGACCTACGGCCTGAACAAGAGGTCGCCGGTGTCCCGCTCGGCGTCGCCGCTGCTGCAGGCGCTGGCCAAGATGCTGCCGTGCCTCCTGCAACCCGTGGTGCTCCGGTGGTCCGTCACCCAGGTGGGCGTCCACCCCCGTCCGTCCGACCGTCCGACCGTCCAGCGGGCTGGTCCCCGCATCTCCCCGCCCGGCCGACGCCCTGACCCCCAGGGAAAAGGGGTCGAGCCCCCCCGATTCCCCAGGCCGGTTTAGCTCCGTGGAGAGAGCGTTGGCCCGAGGCCCTGAGGGTCCCGGGTTCGATTCCCGGCTGGAGACCTTGGTGCGTGGAGGACGCAGCCAGTGACGGGGTCTCTCTCAGACCCACGTTTCCTCCTCAGTCTCTCCCTTCCCCTCCCGCCATGAACACGTCCGTGGGTGCCGAAACCGGTTTGGCTCAGTGGGTAGAGCGTCGGCCTGCGGACTGAAGGGTCCCGGGTTTGATTCCGGTCAAGGGCATGTACCTTGGTTGCCGGCGCATCCCCAGTAGGGGGTGTGCAGGAGGCGGCTGATCGATGTTTCTCTCTCATCGAAGTTTCTAACTCTCTCTCCCTTCCTCTCTCTGAAATATCAATAAAATATATAAAAAAAAGAAAAGAAAAGAAAACATCCGTGGGGGGGGGGTGGGGGAGGATCAACATAAAAATAACAGAAAAGTAACAGAAAACAAAGCTTGGGCCAGCCCAGAGCCTCCCCACCGGGAAGGGGACTGAGAATGTGGATTATTATTATTTAAAAAAAAAAATATATATATATATATATATATATATATATATATTATTGATATTTTACAGAGAGGAAGGGAGAGGGATAGAGAGCTAGAAATGTCGATGAGAGAGAAACGTCGACCAGCCGCCTCCTGCACACCCAGCACTGGGGATGTGCCCACAATCAATGTACATGCCCTTGACCGGGAATCGAACCCGGCACCCTTCCGTCCGCAGGCCGACGCTCTGCCCACTGAGCCACACCGGTTTCGGCGGAGGCCATGGCATTTAACCTGAGTTGTTTTTGTCTGATTTTGCTTGTTATTTTATTGGATTTGGAGAGAGAGAGAGACATCGATGTGTTGTCCCACATGTGTATGCAATTTGTTGGCTGATCTAATAATATATATACTTAATTTATTACTTATTTAAAAATACGTTTTTAAATATATTGTATTGACTTTCCACAGAGAGGAAGGGAGAGAGAGAGAGAGCCAGAAACATCCATGATGAGAAACACCCATCCACCGCCTCCTGCACGCCCCCCACTGGGGATGTGCCCGCCACCCATGTCCATGCCCCTGACCAGGAATTGAACCCGGGACCCTTGCATCTGCAGGCCGACGCTATATCCACTGAGCCACACCAGTTTCGGCTCATCCATGTTTCTAACTCTCTCTCCCTCTCTCTTCTTCTCTGTGAAAAATCGATAAACTATATTTAAAAATAAGATTATATATATATTAATATATATATTTTAATATATATATATATATTTTATTATTGACTTTCCACAGAGAGGAAGGGAGAGGGATAGAGAGCCAGAAGCATCGACAAGAGAAACACCCATCCGCCGCCTCCTGCACACCCCCCACCGGGGATGTGCCCGCCACCCAGGCCCACGCCCTCGACCTGGGGAATCGAACCCGGGACCCTCGGGTCCACAGGCCTTCGCTCTATATGGACCCTCTAACCCGGACTAAGTGCAGCCTCACGGAGAATTGCACATTTATTTTTTTATAACCTGTGTTTTCCTTTGTCGGCCATTCGGACGCCTCCGTCGCTCAGGGGGACCCCCCGCCAGCCCCCCAGTTTTCTGGGTGACGGCCCTCATTTGTTGGGGGGCGGGGCCCCCTCCCCAGACTGTCCATTGGCTGGGTCGCCTGGCAACCAGCACCCGCCCGCCCAGCTCACCGCACAGGCGCGGGGTGCGGGGGCGGCGGGCGGCACCCACATTCCTGAGCCCCGTGGGTGGGTGGCTGGGTGGGGAGCCTGGGACCCGGGCCAGCCCCCACCCCGGGCGCAGTGTGTGTGTTGGGGGGACCAGGGGGGCTGCTGATGAGGCTGCAGGGACCCCGGGCCTCCACGTGGGGGCGGGATGGGTCCAGGGGGCGGGAGGCGGGTGTTGCAATGGGTCCAGGTGCTGACCTGGAGGTGCTGACCTGGGGGTGACGGGGTGACTCCATTTCCGGGGAGACAAACACCACCGTCACCCAGGTCCCCACCCAGGAACGTCCGGGTGGGGAGGGCGGGCCTGCGGGTCCCAGCAACCACCCCCTTCTTCCTTTTTAACATATTTTAATTGATTTTTTTGGTTATTTTTATTTATTATTTTTATGTTTTATTTTTTAAAAAATGCCCAGACTAATAGCACTCACCTACAGGGTGCACACAAGAATTTGGATTCAACCAAAACCGGTGTGGCTCAGTGGGCAGAGCGTCGGTCTGTGGACTGAAAGGTCCCGGGTTCGATTCCCCAGTCAGGGGCATGGACCTGGGTGGTGGGCACATCCCCAGTGGGGTCGTGCAGGAGGCGGCGGATCGATGGTTCTCTCTCATCGATGTTTCTAAGTCTCTATCCCTCTCTCTTCGTCTCAGTAAAAAATCACTAATATATATATATATATTTAAAAAGAAGTTGGATTCAATGCTGTGTCAGTGACTCCTCAAAAGAGATGGTTAACTCTTTTAAAATATATATATATATTTTTTTATTGATTTTTTTCACAGAGAGGAAGGGAGAGGGACAGAGAGCCAGAAACATCGATGATGAGAGAGAAACACCCACCAGCTGCCTCCCGCACGCCCCCCACCGGGGATGTGCCCGCCACCCAGTCCATGCCCTTGACTGTAATCGAACCCGGGACCCTTCAGTCCGCAGGCCGACACTCTATCCACTGAGCCACACCGGTTTCGGCTTCTTTTTCTTTTTTAAAAAAATTAGTTATAAAGCCGAAACCGGTGTGGCTCTCAGTGAGTAGAGCGTCCACCTGCAGAAGGGAGGTTCCAGGTTCGATTCCACCCGGTCGAGGGCATGGGCCTGGGTGGCGGGCACATCCCCGGTGGGGGGCGTGCAGGAGGTGGCGGGTGGGTGTTTCTCTCTCATCGTCGATGTTTCTGGCTCTCTCTCCCTCTCCCTTCCTCTCTGTAAAAAAAAAAATCAATAAAAATGTATTTTTTTTTAAAAAAAAATTGCTTTTATTGATTTCCGAGAGGAAGGGAGAGAGAAACGTCCATGAGGAGAGAGAGACATGGACAGGCCGCCTCCCACACGTCCCCCACGGGGGACCCAGCCCTTGATCGGGGGGCTCTGCCGTGACCTCGGGGTTCAGCCCCCTCTCCTCTCCTCTCTTCTCCTCTCTTCTCCTCTCCCCTGCCGCCTTCCCGCAGCTCCTTTTGGGGGTCGTGCCCTGCCGGGGACCCCCCTGGGCACATTCTGACCGAGAGGGCCCAGGACACCCCTCTGGAGGTGGGGGGCCCGGCTGGTGGAGGTGGGGGGCCTGGGCCCCACCTGGGTCGGCTGCTGCCCCCCGGCAGGGGGGATCCCTGCAGTGACGGCCCGGGGAGAGGGGGGCGGGACCCTGAAGGGATGTTGGGACCAGGACTTGGGGGGGTCGGCCCTGACCCCAGGGAGGGTGGGGGCCCCTGTGTCGGGCGGGCGGGGGTGCCCGAGCCTGGGACCCCCGCCATCGGATGGCACAGCCTCGTGGGCACTGGGAAGGGAGGCCGTGGGGGGCCCCGACATCCCGACACCCCGACATCCCTCCCCCCGCAGGACCTGGACGTCACAGAGCAGCTGGACGCCGGCGTGCGGTACCTGGACCTGCGGATCGCCCACATACCCGAGGGCTCCCCCCAAAACCTGCACTTCGTCCACATGCTCTACACCACCGTGCTGGTGGAGGTGGGGGGCTGATGGTGGAGGTGGGGGGGGCTGGTGGTGGAGGTGGGGGGCTGGAGGAGGTGGGGGGCTGATGGAGGAGGGGGGCGCTGATGGAGGAGGTGGGGGGCTGATGGTGGAGGTGGGGGGCTGGAGGAGGAGGTGGCGGGCTGATGGTGGAGGTGGGGGGCTGATGGAGGAGGTGGGGGGCTGGTGGTGGAGGTGGGGGGCTGATGGTGGAGGTGGGGGGCTGGTGGTGGAGGTGGGGGGCTGGTGGTGGAGGTGGGGGCTGGTGGTGGAGGTGGGGGCTGGTGGAGGAGGTGGGGGGCTGATGGTGGAGGTGGGGGGCTGGTGGTGGAGGTGGGGGCTGGTGGTGGAGGTGGGGGCTGGTGGTGGAGGTGGGGGGCTGATGGAGGAGGTGGGGGGCTGGTGGTGGAGGTGGGGGGCTGGTGGTGGAGGTGGGGGCTGGTGGAGGAGGTGGGGGGCTGATGGTGGAGGTGGGGGGCTGGTGGTGGAGGTGGGGGGCTGGTGGTGGAGGTGGGGGCTGGTGGTGGAGGTGGGGGGCTGATGGAGGAGGTGGGGGGCTGGTGGTGGAGGTGGGGGGCTGGTGGAGGAGGTGGGGGGCTGATGGTGGAGGTGGGGGGCTGATGGAGGAGGTGGGGGGCTGGTGGTGGAGGTGGGGGATGGAGGAGGAGGTGGGGGGCTGATGGAGGAGGTGGGGGGCTGGTGGTGGACCCTGCAGGTGGAGGGGGGGTCCCAGCTGGGGGATGTGGGGGTCTGTGGGTGGAGGCAGATGTGGGTCCCCTGGTGGAGGTGGAGGGGGGCGGTGGGCGGTGTTGGGGGACGAGGGCGGTGTTGGGGGACGGTGGGCGGTGTTGGGGGACGGGGGCGGTGTTGGGGGGCGGTGGGCGGTGTTGGGGGACGGGGGCGGTGTTGGGGGGCAGGGGGCGCCCCCCGGCAGACGGGGACCGCTCAGACCGGGGCTCCCCAGGACGCGCTCACCGAGGTGTCCGAGTGGCTGGAGCGCCACCCCCGGGAGGTGGTCGTGCTGGCCTGCCGGCGCTTCGAGGGCCTGGACGCCGCGCTGCACGAGCACCTTGTCTCCTGCGCCCGCACCGTCTTCGGGGCGCTGCTGTGCCCGCGCGGGGTGAGCGGGGACCCCAACTTCTGGGGGAAGGTGGGGGGGTGTCCCCGGAGGTGAGCCCGAGGGTCCTGGGGCCCCGGGAGCCTCTCTTTCCCTAAAGGCTCTGGTCGTCCCCATGGAGGTTCGAGGGGAACGGGGAGGGGGGACCCCGGGCCGCCGCCTCCCGCGCGCCCCCTGCTGGGCAGGCGCCGTTTTTGTGTTTGTTTTTAAAATGAGGCTGGAAATCAAAGTTTGAGGTCAGGTGGTAGGTTTTTTTTGACAATCAGGTCATATATTTACTATATATATAGATATATATAATATATGTAAATAAATTTAAATTTATTTATATATAAATAAATTTATAAATAAATTATTTATATAATTATATAAATAAACTTAAATTTATTTTTATTTTGGTTGATTTCAGAGAGGGAGGGAGGAGATAGAGAAACATGGACCCGCTGCCTCCTGCACACCCCCTGCCGGGGATGTGCCCGCCACCGAGGCCCATGCCCTTGACCGGAATCGAACCCCCTCCCCCCGCACCCTCCCCGCAGGAGGTGCCGACGCTGCGGCAGCTGTGGGCGCGAGGCCAGCAGGTGCTGCTGTCCTACGAGGAGTCGGGGGTGGTGGCCCGGCACCCCGAGCTCTGGCCCGCGATCCCCTACTGGTGGGGCAACCAGGTGAAGGCCAAGAAGCTCATCCGCTACCTGGAGGCCGAGAAGCGCGACGGCCGCCCAGGTGGGTGCCGTCGGGGTGTGTGTGTGTGTGTGTCACACGCGTGCTTTGGGCGTGACGGGGGGGGGAGAGCAGCCTGTGGAGCGTGTGCACGCGTGCATATACAAATAAGCATCCACATACCATACATACGTGTATACACACGTGTGCACCAGTACACCTGTGCCCATGGCCCTGCAGGTGAGCTCTGGGCGTGATGGGGGGGAGGGTTTGAGAGCAGCGTGTGTGTGTGTTGGTGGGCAAATGGGTGTGCACACACAGGTATGCCTGTGTGCGTGTGCGGATACAAATCCCACACATCATATATGTGTGTACACACGCATACTTTGGGCATGAGAGGGGTTGGAGAGCAGCGTGTGCATTTGGTGAGCAAACATGCATGCACACACATGCACGCATGCCTGTGTGCACATACAAAAAGCACCCACACACCATACATGCATGTGCACACGTGTGCACTGGTACAGGTTCCCACAGCCCTGCAGGCTGGCTCTGGGCATGATGGGGGAGGGGCTTGAGAGCAGTGTGTGCACCGGTGAACAAACATATGCGCACGCACATGCATGCACGTCTCTGTGCGCACGCGTGCACATGCAAACACGCACCCACACGCCATACATGCGTGCACACACGTGTGTCCCCGCAGACGGGCTCTTCGTGGCGGGCATCAACCTCACGGAGAACCTCCAGTACATCCTGGCGCACCCGGCGGCGTCGCTGCGGAACGTCACGCTGGGCGGCCGGGCCGCGCTGGGCGCCTGGGTCCGCGAGCAGCGCCCGGGCCCCGGGCGGCGCTGCACCAACGTCATCGCCGGCGACTTCGTGGGCGCCGGCTCCTTCGTGGGCGACGTCATCGCGCTCAACGACAAGCTGCTGGACAGCTGACCTGTCCCCCCGCCCCCCAAATCCTGAGCTGACCCGCCCCCATGGGCCCAGGACCCCCCATCCTCTGAGCTGTCCCCTCCATGGGGCCAGAACCCTCCCCCCATCCTCTGAGCTGTCCCCTCTATGGGCACCAGGACCCCCATCCTGAACTGTCCCTCCCTCCATGGGGCCAGGACCCCCCATCCTCCGAGCTGTCCTCCCCATGGGGCCAGATGACCTCTATCCTCTGAGCTGACCCCCCCATGGGGCCAGGACCCCCATCCTCTGAGCTGCCCTCCCCCATCAGCCCAGGACCCTCCTCCACCCTCTCGGCCGCACCGTCCTGCCCACCTGCGGGCGAGGGGATTGGGGGGCAGCCGGGCCGGGCCCACGCGTCCTGGGACCCCCACCCCCACCCCGGGGCACCTGCCTTCGTGGGTCTCAGTGCTTTGGGGTGAACCCAGTGACTGCTGAGGGTCTGGGGGGGGGCTGTGGGGTCGCCCCCTCAAGGGCAGGCTCCCCCAGAATCGTGGGGTTCAGACAGGCTGCCCGTGACCCCCGTGAGGGCCGTTGGACACGCCTCGTGGCATCGAGTGGGCTGGACCAGACCGGACCGGAGGGGGACGGAGCGCCATCTGCGGAGCAAACGCTTTGCTGCAGCCCAGGAAGCCTGGCCGGTGAGCTCAGTGGTTAGCGCCACGGCTGGAGCATCAGAGGACCTCGGGTTCGATTCCGGCCAAGGACCTGCGTCCCATCCACAGGTCTCTCTCTCTCTCTCTCCCTCCCTCCACTCTCCCCGAAATAAACCAACGGGAAAATACCCCATTTCCCCGAAAATAAGGCGGCGTCTCATATTAATTTTTTGCTCCCAAAGACGCGCTAGGTCTTATTTTCAGGGGACGTCTTATATTTCCACGAAGAAGAATATGGTACGCGTTTACTGTTCAATGAAAATAAAGGAAATGTATGACCTGTATACAGTACGGTAGTTGTCAACACAAACCAGACAAAACTGTGAATCCTGGGGGGCCTTGTTTTCGGGGGGATGGATGCCTTACATGTCACTCGGAAGGAAACCTGTGAGCGGATCTTGTGTTTTCGGGGAAACAAGGTATCCTCGGGTGAGGATGAACCACCCCCAAAACACAAACAAAAACAGACATGTAAACAAACAAAATACAGGGCGTTTCTCATCCCGGGGGAACCTGACGTCACCAGTGAGGGGATGACGTCACCGGCGAGGGGTCAAGGCGCGGGCACCTCGGGGGGTGCTGTCCTGCCTGCCACGGTTCTGCAGCCGGTCCGGGGTGCAGGCCTCGGCCTGGGGGGCCCCCCGGGCCCTGGACGGACGCGGGGACCGAGGGGAGGCGCCCGCTGACCTCCGCCAGGACCACCAGGCGGGACCGGGACCGCCTCTTCCGCCTGAGCGCTGTCCCGGGTCAGCCCGGAGAGAGCTTCCGGGTCAGCCCGGGAAGAGCTTCCGGAAGCGGCCATAGGCGGCGTCACTGATGATGACAGTGACGTCGGCCACGCCCGCCTCGGGCACCACCTGCACGTCCTGCACCGTGGCCTCGGCGTGCAGCCAGCTGGGGGGGGGGGGAGCAAGGGGGGTCAGGAGCGCGGATGGGGGACAGGGAGCTCGGGGTGACGTTTGCCCCGGGCGCCCCGCCAGGCTCGGACCCGCGCCTTTCCGGTGGGTCAGCTCCGGGGGGCCCGGAGGACGCAGTGGTCCATTCCTGCAGGTCCCTGGGACAGCACAGACTCTGGGTGGCCCTGGGCCAAGCCCCGACCCAGCAATGCCCCACCCCTGCTAAGCCACGCCCACCGTGTGGACCCACCCTCAGCCAAGCCCTGCCCCCAGCCAAGCCCTGCCCAATCCTATGGCCCTGCCCTCAGCCAAGCCCCACCCCATCCTATGGCCCCGCCCTAAGCCAAAGCCCCGCCCCTCATATGGCCCCACCATCAACCAAGCCCCGCCCAACCCTATGGCCCTGCCCTCAGCCAAGCCCCGCCCAACCCTATGGCCCTGCCCTCAGCCAAGCCCCACCCCATCCTATGGCCACATCCCATCCCACCCTATGTCCCCGCCCCTCTGCTAAGCCCCACCTCTCTGCTAAGCCCTCCCATCCCAGTGGCCCCTCCTCTCCCGGTGGCCCCACCCCTCTGCTAAGCCCTC
Source organism: Vespertilio murinus (assembly GCA_963924515.1). Classification (NCBI taxonomy): domain Eukaryota; kingdom Metazoa; phylum Chordata; class Mammalia; order Chiroptera; family Vespertilionidae; genus Vespertilio; species Vespertilio murinus. The sequence goes on along the minus strand of OZ004714.1, from coordinate 55,578,581 downwards.
CTATCCCAGTGGCCCCTCCCCTCCAGGTGGCCCCTCCCCTTCCGCATGACGGACAACCTGGGAACCGGATACCGGATAACCTTGCGCACCTGAGCTGCGGGCCCGCCAGCCGCACGCGGAGGGTCAGCGCCCGCCGCCCGGTGGCGCTCAGCACGGCCGCCTCCAGCTCCGCCTGGAGCTCCTCCAGGCCCAGCCCGCGGAGCGCGGACACGGCCAGGGCGCGGGGCCCCTCGGGGCGGTACCTGTGGGGAGGGGGGCACGGACCGGCTCACCCCGGGCCGCCTGGGACCCCTCGGGCCTCGGGGGAGGCAGGGGCGGCGGGAGAACGGGGGCTCCGGGGTGACAGGGGCGGGCGGGGCGGTCCCCCCAGCGCCGGCTGCCAAGGGGCTGGTTTAGGGACAGATGGGGGGGGCTGTGGGAGGGGCGCCCCAATCCCCGCCCCCTCATTGGGCCCCGGACACGCCCAACTGCGCCGGGGCGGAGCCTGTGACACCAGCCGGCGCCCAGCTCCCCACATGGGGGAGCCCCCAGGCCAGGGCTGGGGCGGTCCCAGCTCCCCTGGACAGAGGCCCCGGCCTGGGCTCCACTCACCTGGGCACCAGAGGGAGCCCCAATCCAAAGGAGGGCCACTCACCCCGGCACCAGGCCCCCTTCCCGCGGGGAGCCCCAGGCCCAGCCCCAGGCTCAGCCCCAGGGGCGTCCCGCGCACCCCGGCACCAGGCCCCCTTCCCGCGGGGAGCCCCAGCCCCAGGCCCGGGGGGTGCACTCACCCCGGCACCAGGTCCACCTTGTTGTGCGCCTCCAGCACGGAGTCCAGCAGCGGCGCGGGCAGCCCCAGGCCCCGCAGGGCGGCGAGCACGCTGCGCTTCTGCAGCGCGGCCTCGGGGTGGCTGACGTCCCGCACGTGCAGGATCACGTCCTGGGCGGGGGGCGGAGGGGCTGGTGGCTGGGGGTTCGGGCCCCGTCTCCCCGCCCCATCCCCGCCCAGGACCAGGGCGGAGGGGTGAGGGCTGCCCCAGGCCCAGGCGGTTCCCCAGGGTGGGGCTCCCGGGACCTCAGCCGAGCTGGCCCCGCGGACAAGGCCCAGGTGCGGGTCCTGCCCCAGGCGCTCCGGGGGCCCTGGGACTCCGGACTTGGGGGCGATTCCTGGGGCTCGGGGCTCCCCCTCCACCTGCAGGTGCCGGCAGCCCCCCCCCCCCCCCCAGCAGCTGGGTCAGGTGTCATTTGTTAAAATGTTTCCTTTGGGAAAAGTCTCAGTTTTCAGGAAGAGAGCGGGCAGTCCCCGGTGCTCCTGCAGGTGGCGCCACACCGGGGGCACCGACCTCCTCCCCACACCCAGCCCGGCCCCTCCCATCACCCTTCCTCCCCCACGGCCGTCCGGGCCTGTCCGCTGTGAGCACCTGGTCCTGGTGAGTGTGTGTGTGTGTATCCTGGGTGTGCCCTGTGTTTGTGTGTCCTGTGTCTTGTGTGTGTGTGTGGGTTCTGGTGTGCCCTGTGTGTGTCTCTGTGCATGTGTGTGTGAGGGTCCTGGGTGTGCCCTGTGTTTGTGTGTCCTGTGTGTATGTGTGAGGGTTCTGGTGTGTCCTATGTCTCTGTGCATGTGTGTGTGTGAGGATCTTGTGTGTGCCCTGTCTGTGTGTGTGTGTGTGTGTGTGTGTCCTGGGTATGTCATGTGTGTGTGTGTGTGTGTGTGTTGTCCTGGTGTGCCCTGTGTGTGTGTGTCTGTGTGTGTGTCCTGTGTGTGTGGGGGCCGGCCCAGCTGTGTCCTGAGTGGGGGGCCGGCCCGCACTGTGCGGTTTAGGGGACCAGCCCCCCCGACAGGGGCCCACGCTCACCGACTGGGCCACGTCCTGCAGCGTGGCGGAGAAGGACTCGATGAGGCTGTGGGGCAGCTCGGACAGGAAGCCGATGGTATCCATGTAGAGCACGGGCAGGCGGGACGGCAGCGAGCCCGCGTGGGCTGTGATGTCCAGCGTGGCGAAGAGCTGGTCACGGGGCTGCAGGGCGCTGTCGCCTGTCAGAGCCTTGATCAGCGTGGTCTTCCCTGCACATGGGACACGGACACGCGTCAGGGACACGGACACACGCCGGGGATACGGACACACGCCGGGGACACGGACACACACCAGAGACACGGACACAAGTCGTAGACACAGACACGCCAGAAACATGGACACGTGCCGGGGATGACGACATGTCAGGGACACAGACACACGCCGGGTACACGGACATGTGTTGGGGACACGGACACGTCTGGGACAAGGACACGCATCAGGGACGAGGACAGGCCCCGGGGACGAGGATACGTGCAGGGGACAAGGACACACACCAGGGACACGGACATGCATCAGGGACACGGACACATGTTGTGGACATGGACACACATGTTGGGGACACTGACATGTGTCGGGGACAAGGACACACATGTATGAGTCCCCACGTCCCCCCGGCTCCTGCGGAAGGAGGCCCGCGGTCTGAGTGACAGCCAGACACAGCATGAGCACTTCCTGGAAGGTGGAAGCTCGGACGTGTATCTTCACGGTTTATTTATTTATTTCATTTTTTAAAAATATGTTTTATTGATTTTTTACAGAGAGGAAGAGAGAGGGATAGAGAGCTAGAAACATGGATGAGAATCATTGACCAGCTGCCTCTTGCACACCTCCCACTGGAGATGTGCCCGCAACCAAGGCCCATGCCCTTGACTGGAATCGAACCCGGGACCTTTCAGTCTGCAGGATGATGCTGTATACACGGAGCCAAACAGGTTCTGACCATACGATTTTTTTACAAATCACTTTTATTGCCCCCGGCCGGCTTGGCTCCGTGGATAGAGCGTCAGCCTGCGGACCGAAGGGCCCCGGGTTCGATTCCGGCCCGGGGGCACATGCCTGCCTTTCAAGCTCGATCCCCAGTGGGGGGACGTGCAGGAGGCAGCCGGTCAAGGATTCTCTCTCATCAGGGATGTTACTCTCTCTCTCCTATCCCTTCCCTCTGAAATCAATAAACACATACATATTTAAAATCACTTTTATCCAGTTATCTATTTCTCCCCGTGGTTCAGTTATGTAACGTATACACGTACACCCATGTCGATCCTCACCCAAGGACGGTTTCCCGTTGATTTCAAGAGAGGGGAGGGCCGAAACCAGCGTGGCTCAGAGGATAGAGCCTCGGCCTGCGGACTGAGGGGTCCCGGGTTCGATTCCCCGGTCAAGGGCATGGACCTCGGTGGCGGGCACATCCCCGGTGGTGGGTGTGCAAGAGGCAGCTGGTTGATGGTTCTCTCTCATCAACATTTCTAGCTCTCTGTCCCTCTCCTTTCCTCTCTGTGAAATATCAATAAAATATATTTTTTTAAAAAAGAAAAAGAAACACGTATATATTTAAAATCACTTTTATCAGGTTATCTATTTCTCCCTGCGGTTCATGTATACACGTACACCATGTCGATCCTCACCCGAGGATGTTTTCCTGTTGATTTCAAGAGAGGGGAGTGCCGAAACCTGTGTGGCTCAGTGGATAGAGCGTCGGCCTGCGGACTGAGAGGTCCCGGGTTCGAATCCCCGGTCAAGGGCATGGACCTTGGTGGCGGGCACATCCCCAGTGGGGGGGCGTGCAGGAGGCAGCGGATGGATGTTTCTCTCTCACTGATGTTTCTAGCTCTCTGTCCCTCTCCCTTCCTCTCTATAAGGAATCAATAAAATATATTTTGAAAATAAAATAGCCGAAACCCGTGTGGTTCAGTGGATAGAGCGTCGGCCTGCGGACTGAGGGGTCCCGGGTTCGATTCCGGCCAAGGGCATGGACCTTGATTGTGAGCACATCCCCAGTGTGGGGCATGCCGGAGGCAGCTGGCCGATGGTTCTCCCTCATCAATGTTTCTAGCTCTCTCCCTCTCTGTGAAAAATCAATAAAAAATATTTTTTAAAAAACGAGAGAGAGAGAGAGAGAGAAAGAAAGAGAGAGAGAGAGAGAAAGGAGGAGGAGGGAGGGAGGGAGGAAGGGGGGGAGGAGTACCAGGTGGGGGAGAGAGAGAGAGAGAAACACTGATGTGAGAGACACCCACGTCGACCGGTTGCCTCCCGCCTGCACCCTGACATGGGCTGGCGCTCTAACCACTGAGCACACCAGCCCGGAGCAAATGGCCTCTGAGCCTGGACGTGCCCGTGGTGACCCTGTGGCCCTGCCGTCTCGGGGGGCGGCCCCCTACAGCACAGCAGCCCCCCATCCCCCCGGGGGGGGGAAGGACACCCCCACCCCCACCCCCGGGGGACAGGACCCCCCACCCCGCACCCCGCTCACCGCAGTTGGTGTAGCCGACCACTGAGACCACCGGGAACTCCCGCCGGCGCCGCTGCCGGCCCAGCAGCTGCCGCTTCCGCCGCAGCCGCTCCAGGGCCCGCCGGATCTTGGCTTCCTGCTCCCGCATCAGCCGCTGCTGCAGCTCCAGGAAGGTCTCCCCTGGGGCACAGCCGGGGGGGGGGGGGGGGGGCGTCAGGGGGCGGGCGGGGTCCCACGGCCCAGGCAGAGCTGCCAGCACCTTCCCCACCGAGGCCCGGCTCTGCCCGGCCGGTGCTGCTCAGTGGTTAGAGCGCCAACCTGTGAACCAGGAGGTCAGGGTTTGATGCCCAGGTCAAGGGCACAGGCCCGGGTTGCGGGCTCCATCCCCAACCAGGAGGGGGCGTGCGGGAGGCAGTCCACGATTCTATCTGAAATCTCTCTCCGTTCCTCTCTGAAATAAAATAAAATAATATTGAAGGCAAACTGACGTTGAAACACATTTTTGGCTCTGGCTGGTGTGGCTCGGTGGATAGAGCACCGACCTGCGAACGGGAGGGTCCCGGGTTCGATTCCCGGTCAAGGGCACAGGCCCGGGTTGAGGGCTACATCCCCAGTGAGGGGAGGGGGGGGGGTGCAGGAGGCAGCTGGTCCACGGTTTCTCTCTCCCTCTCCCTTCCTCTCTAAAATCAATAAAAAGTAACAATAATAATAATAATAATAATAAAGACAAAGAAAGGTGTCCTGGCCCCTAACTTCTGCCGTCTGAGCCCCCCCCCCCAACCTCCCCCTCTTCCCGTCCACTCGGCGGGGGAGCCCCGATGTCCCCAGTGGACTGAGTGGTCCCCCTACCATCCTGATCCCCCAGAGCCTAGGGAGACGGGGCCTCCTATGGGATCCGGGTCATTGCAGACGGGATGATGGGGTGAAGGGTCGGGGACGGGGTCACCCGGGGTCAGGGGGGCCCTCCCTCCAGAAATGGGGTCCTGGTCAGACTCAAGGGGGAGACGGATGGAGGCAGAGACGGGAGGAAGGAAGGGAGGGGGGCGGTCACCAGCCCAGGGGGGGGGCTGGAGCCCCAGGCGCTGGGAGAGGCAGGGGGGACCCTCCCCGGAGCCCTGGGACCCCTGGTCCTCAGAGGCCTGGTCTCCAGGATGGGGGGACAGGGGGGACGGGGTTGGGGGGACAGGGTGTGTGTGCGGGGGGATGTCTGTCGTGTGAACCCAGGTTCGAGTCCTGTCACCCCCTCCAAGGCCACCTGGGTCCCTGCTTGTTGGATGCGTCTGCAGACCAGGCCCCCCAGGACCTCCCGGGGACCCCGCCCCCCCAGAGGCGGCCCCGGGAGACAGGCCGCCCGCGCTCACCGGAGCCCAGGATGTAGCGGGAGTTGCCTCCGTGTCCGTGCAGGTCGTGCCTCATGTTGGACCTGCGGGAGGGAACCCCCGGGCAACTGAGCAGACGGGGTGGTGGCGGTGGGACCTCCAGGGTTTGGGGGTGCAGCCCGAGGGGGGCGTGGAGGGGCCACACGTCCCTCCCAAGTGCGGGGACAGAACCAGGGACCCCGGAGAGGGAGGGGCGCACTGGTCCTCCCTCCTGCGGGGGGCGCTCTCCTGTGTGGGGTCCCCCCTTTTGGGGGCCTTCGCCCTCGGGGACACAGGGTCCCAAAGGGAGGGACTAGCCCCAGCGGGCGCCCTACAAAGCGCCCCGCCCCATTGGTTCCAGCCTGAGGCTCCGCCCCTTGGGTCTCCGCCCATCAGTCCCCGCCTGAGGCCCCGCCCCTCTGCTCCCTGCCCATTAGTTCCAGCCTCTGAGGCCCCGCCCCTCGGCTCCCCATCCATTAGTTCCAGCCTCTGAGGCTCCGCCCCTCGGCTCCCCGTCCATTAGTTCCAGCCTCTGAGGCCCCGCCCCTCAGCTCCTCTCCCATTAGTTCAATCCTCTGAGGCCCCGCCCCTCGGCACCCCGCCCACTAGTTCCAGCCTCTGAGGCCCCGCCCCTCAGGTCCAGCCTGAGGCCCCGCCCCCTCTTCTCCTGCCCATTAGTTCCAGCCTCTGCTGAGGCCCCGCCCCTCAGCACCCGCCTATTAGTTCCAGCCTGAGGCCCCGCCCATTAGTTCCCCTTGGCCCCGCCCCCTCAGCACCCCACCCCGTTAGTTCCCGCCCCCTTGGCTCCCCACCCTATAAGCTCCAGTCCCCTCAGCCCCGCCCCTCAGCCCCCCACCTTATGAGTTCCAACCCTCTGCATCCAGTCCCCATAAGCCGCTCCGCCCAGGAAGTCCACCACCATGAATGCCCCGCCCCTACACTTAGCTCCCGGCTTGAGGCGAGGACCCAGGAACCGGGAGGTCACAGGTTCAATTCCCTGGTCAAGGGCACAGGCCTGGGCTCAGGCTCCATCCCCAGTAGGGAGCAGCTGATTCATAATTATCTCATCCCTGATTTTTCTCCCCCCCCCCCTCTGAAACCAATACATAGATTTATTTTTTTAAAGAAAAAGGGAAAAGGAAGGGGCCCCCTCTACCTGAGCAGCGGCAGCTCAGCCAGCGCCACCTGCAGCCGCGCCTCCTTGGTGCGCGCATGGCAGCGGAAGATGTGCAGGACCACGGTGAACCGGTCGAACACCGGCACGCACCAGGCGGCCTCCAGCTCCTTCTGCAAAAGGAAGGAGAGAGATGGAGAGAGAGAGAGAGAGAGAGAGAGAGAGAGAGAGCCTGGCCGGGGTGGCCCAGTGGTCAGGGCACCGGCCTAAGAAACAGGAGGAAGTTAGGGTTCGATCAATCGATTCCCCAGTCAAGGGCACAGGCCCGGGGTTGCGGGCTCGATTCTTAGTGGGGAGGTGGGGGGGGGGTGGCGTGCAGGAGGCAGCCCAGGGCGGGGACAGCACCAAGCGCACCCCGATACCTTCGTGGGCACCGGCAGCCTCTCCACGTTCAGAAAGACAGCCGTGATGTCTGGCAGGCCTCGGATTTTCTCTAAGGGAGGGAGAGAGGGTCAGGGGGCTCAGCTGACACTGCCCCACTTTGCTTGGCTGCGCCACCAGGAAGGCTGGGGTCAAGGGGAGCTGGGGGGGGGAGCATGACCCCAGAACATGACCCGCGGGGTCTGAACGCAACTAAGACACAGACCAGCAGGGCCCATGCTCTGATCTGTGAACACACAGCTGGGGTGGGGAGGGGATTGTCAATCAGGGCTCCCAGGCGAGCGGGGTTCACAGGTGGAGAGTTGGGGGGGGGGGCTAGGGGGAGGGCAGGGCTGGGGTCGCCCCACATCAGCTGCCCCGGAGGCTCCAGCGACGCCAGACCCACATCCTGGCCTGGCCTGGCCACCTCCGCCCCCGCCCGCCGGGCACCCCCGTGGGGGGGGGAGGGGGCGGAGAGAGAGACAGAGCAGGGGCCTAGGGACCCCCAAGTGGGGGGGACCCACCCGTGAGCTGCTCGAAGGTGCCTTTGCCGAAGATGAGCTTCTTCTCGGGCGTCTTGGTCGGCACCACCATCGTCTGCACCACCGACCAGAGGTCCAGCGTGTGCACCAGGGCCTGCGCCTCCGCCACCTGCCACTCGGCTTTGGGGGGGCAGATGCGGCCTCGGTGAGCTTGCTTCCAGCCGCTTCCGGGGGGGGGCAGGCGGGAAGGGGGTCCACCTCAGCCCCCTCCACCCCGCCCCTCGGAGCCCTGCGCCCCCAAAGCACCTTATTCCAGCAGCGTGAGCCCCCACCTTCCAGGGATTAGGAGTCAGGCCCCTGAAGCCCCGCCCCTCGTCTCCCCGCCCTATCAGGTCCATCACGAAAGCCCCGCCCCTCAGCGCCTTGTCCTATGAGGTCAGCCACAGAGGCCCCGCCCCTAGCACCACCCTATGAGGGCCAGTCACAGAAACCACGCCCCCATTAGCCCCGCCCTTGAGGTACAGCCTTCAACCCCGTTCAAGCCAAGGAAGCCACGCCCACAAACCCCGCCCCTCGCCCCATGAGGGCCAACCACAGAAGCCCAGCCCCTAGATCCTGCCCTATGAGGGCAAGCCACAGAAGCCCCGCCCCTGAGGCCCAGCCTTTAAACTCTCGCTGAGCTCAAGCCCAGGAAACCACGCCCACAAACCCCGCCCCTAGCCCCGCCCTATAAGGGCCAACCAAATAAGCCCCGCCCCTAGTCCCCGCCCTATGAGGGCCAGCGACAGATGCCACGCCCACTAGCCCCGCCCTCTGAGGCCCAGCTTTCAAACCCCCGCCCAGTTCAAGCCAAGGAAGCCACGCCCACAAACCCCGCCCCCTACTCCCCGCCCTATGAGGGTCAGCGAAAGAAGCCCCGCCCTCGAGGCCCCGCCCCTATCCCCCGCGCCCGGTCACCTCGAGTCAGCGTTGGCTTCCTGGGTCCCCCCTTGATCTCGGGGTGAACCAGGCACACGCGCTGGGCCCCCGAGGGCAGCAGGGGCTCCCGCCGCAGCAGTTCCTCCTCTTCTTCCTCCTCATCTTCTGGCTCCTCCTCACCCTCCGCCTCCTCCCCGGCTCCGCCAGTGCTGCCATGCGCCCGCGGACCCCGGCCTCCGCCTCCGCGCCCCCGCAGGCCCCCCGCACTCCCGGTCCCGAAGGCGGCGAGCGCGCGCTCAGGCCAAGGCGGCGGCGGAGGCGGCGGCAGCGGCGAGGCCCTGGGAGCCGGGCGGCCGCGAACCAACCGGGAGAGCCAGGCCCCCCGGCGGACGGCGGCCCGCAGGGTCCACATCCTGCGTTGTCGCGCCGAACGCCATGGGGGCGGGGCCTTGGGGGGGCGTGCTCCTGCGCGCGCTCCCCATTGGCCGGGAGGTGTCACGTGCTGGTCGCCGTGTGATTGACGTGCGGGTGCCGACGCTCAGACACGACTCTCTTCCGGCCCGAGGGGGCCAGGCCCCGCCCCCCGGCCCTGGGCGTCCTGTTTGGGCGGGGTTTCCATGGTTACCAGCAGCGTCAGTTGGCATCCTTAGGGACCAGACTCTGCAGATGGTCCTTTTCCGTGAGGGGCCTTAAAGGAAAGGAGTCACGTGTTAAGATCTCGGCCCAGCTTTTTGGGTCCGGCTTTGAAAATTTGGAAGCGTTTGCGCTCCAGGGAAAAAGTGACATCTTAAAAAAAATAATAAATATATATATTTTATTGATTTTTTTTTTTTTTTTTTTTTTTTACAGAGAGGAAGGGACAGGGGACAGAGAGCCAGAAACATCCATCAGCTGCCTCCTGCACGCCCCTCTCTGGGCATGTGCCTGCCACCAAGGTGCAATCCACAGGCCAGCCCTCTAGCCACTGAGCAACACTGGTTTTGACAAAATGACATCTTTTTTTATTTTTTATTTTTTTTTCGGCCTCGTGACATCTTTTTAAAAAAATATTTTTTTATTGATTTTTTTTCTTTACAAAGGAAGGGAGAGGGATAGAAAGCTAGAAACATAACGAGAAAGGTCCATCAGCTTCCTTCTGCACGCCCCCCACCCACTGGGGATGTGCTGGCCACCAAGGCCCATGCCCTTGACCGGATGGAATCGAACCCGGGACCCTTTAATCTGCAGGCTGACGCTCTATCCATTGAGCCACACCGGTTTCGGCCCTTGTCCTCCTTAAAATATATATATATTATTGATTTTTTTACAGAGAGGAAGGGAGAGGGGACAGAGAGCCAGAAACATCGATGATGAGAAACATCCATCAGCCGCCTCCTGCACGCCCCCCCACTGGGTATGTGCCTGCCACCAAGGTCCACGCCCTTGACCGGGAATCGAACCCGGGACTCTTCCATCCGTAAGCCGACGCTCTATCCACTGAGCCACACCGGTTTTGGCTGGGTTTTATGTTTTTAAACATTTTTGAAAATATGTGTTTTGTTTTCTTTTTGTATTATTTTTATTGATTTCAGAGAGGAAGGGAGACAGAGAAAGAGGGAGAGAAACATCCATGAGGTGAGAGAATCATGGACCGGCTGCCTCCTGCACGCCCGCTCCCTCCTGGGGATGGAGCCCGCAACCTGGGCCTGTGCCCTTGACCGGGAATCGAACCCTGACCTCCTGGTTCCTAGGTTGATGTTCAACCAGTGAGCCTCACTGTCTGGGCTGTTTCCTCTCATTTTCTTTCTTTTGTTTTGTTTTTTAGAAAAAATATTTCTCTTGTTTTTAATCCATCTTTTTTTTTAAAAAAAATATATATATATTTTAGTGATTTTTTTTTACAGACGAAGAGAGAGGGATAGGATCCCCGATCCTCTCTCATCGTTGGTATTTCTCTTCCTCTCCCTTCCACTCAGAAATAAATTTAAAAAAATAATATTATGAAGAGAAAAAAAAACACATGTTGTTAAAAAAACATAAACCCGGCCAAACCCGGGACCTCCTGGCTCCTAGGTCGAAGCTCTAACCACTGAGAGACACCAGCCCGGGCTGTGTCCTCTCATTTTTCTTCTTTTTCTTTTTTTAAAAAATATATATTTCTTTTGTTTTAAATTCATCTTTTAAAAAAATCTATTTTATTTTTCGCCGAAACTGGTTTGGCTCAGTGGTAGAGCGTCGCTCTGCGGACTGAAAGGTCCCGGGTTCGATTCCGGTCAAGGGCATGTACCTGAGTTGCGGGCACATCCCCAGTAGGGGGTGTGTAAGAGGCAGCTGGTCTATGTTTCTCTTTCATCGACATTTCTAGCTCTCTATCTCTCTCCCTTCCTCTCTGTGAAATATCAATAAAATATATTTTAAAAAATCTATTTTAGCGATTTTTCTTACAGAGAGGAAGAGAGAGGGATAGGATCCATAAACCTCTCTCATCATTGGCATTTCTCTCTCTCTCCCTCTCCCTTCCTCTCTGAAATCAATGAAAAAAATAATATTATAAGGAGAAAACCAAACACATATTTTAAAAAAAACATAAACCCGGCCTAACCCCGGGACCTCCTGGCTCCTAGGTCGATGCTCTCTAACCACTGAGACACACCAGCCCGGGCTGTTTTATTTTTCTTTTCTTTTTTAAAGTATTTTTTTGTTTTTAATTCATCTTTTAAAATATATACCATAGTTGCCGGCGTATAAGACGACTTTTTGGCCCTGAAAAATATGCCTCCAAGTGGGGGGTAGTCTTATACGGCGAGTATATAACAAACTCTGTATTTTTAGTGGAAATGTTAGGGGGTCGTCTTATACACCGGCAAATACGTATTTTTCAGGGCCAAAAAATCGTCTTATACGCCAGCAAATACGGTATATATATTAAAAATGGGGGGACCGAAGCAAGATGGCGGCCTAGGAAGTCTCCTGGGCCACCATCTCCTCAACAATTTGGAACAAAACAACAGATAAAATCAAAAGGGATCGCAGCAGACCCACAGGAAAGCTGGCAAAATGGCAAGGCTACAACTAGACACAAAGCAGGATGCTGCTGCTGCCATGTGGAGTTTAAAACTACAGCGAAACTGAACCTGCCGGAGCCTGAGCCACTGCCGCCGGGAATGAGGGAAGCCAGACCTCGCTCCGCCCTGGGGCCCAGGGAGTGGGCCAGCCGGGCCAGCCGCTGTGGGAGCCAGGGAGCTGAAGCCGGGCCTCCACCGCGCCTTCGGCTCCTGCCCGGACGAGAAGCCTTTGAGAGCGGTCTCCCTGCCCGCAACCATCCTAGCCCGCAGCCATTCCAGCCCGCTCACCTTGCTGGTTTTTAAAATATATTTTATTGATTTTTTACAGAGAGGAAGAGAGGGATAGAGAGTTAGAAACATCAATGAGAGAGGATCATTGATCAGCTGCCTCTTGCACACCCCCTACTGGGGATGTGCCCGCAACCAAGGTACATGCCCTTGACCAGAATTGAACCTGGGACCTTTAAGTCCGCAGACCAACAACTCTATCCACTGAGCCAAACTAGTTTTGGCTGAATAATTTTATTATTTAATTTAGCAATGTTCCAAAGTCTTTAAGTTACCAAGGACTTTGGAATACTATGTTTACTCATATATAATTACCAGGAAAAATATTTTCCATATACCTTTCATTTTAGTTATGTATATCTTGCCTTAACAACTTTGATTTTAAAGTCAATCATTATTAACCAAGGCATTTTTTTTTTTGACAAATTCTGTAACAGAGATAACTTACTGACTTTTGGTGACCTTATTATTTTATTTTATTTTCCTTTTTAAAAACAGGTGTGCCCGCATTAGAAAATATTACTTCCTGGGGGGAAGGAAAATGGCAGAAGAACGGGTAGGCAGGTTCTGAGCCTGGTCCCGAAGAAGAAAGAGAGAGCGGCAGAGGGTCGCACTGGGAGTGCTCGTCAGCAAGCCAAGAGATAGGCAAACACCCGGGGAATCTGGGGGTCTGCTGATCAGGGTGCCCCTGACAGTTTAGCACCCACAGCTGGGTCCCTTCCCAGAGCTACCTACAGGCGTGGATGGGGAAATCTCGCCATCTTGATGGGAAGAGGTTTGTGTCAGAGGCCTGAATATCCACAGCCGCAACGACCACCAAGCAGCTGTGAGCCCCAGAACGCTGACCACAATCAGCGCGAACACTTGGACTCAAAGGAGCGCTCCACCCCAAGGCGAAAAGGTCAGATTTCGCGGAGATCAGGTGAGTCCCTGGCGGTGTGGCAGCGGAAGACAGGCCCGCGCGCGCCAGGTGCACGGAGGCTGGAGGACTGGGCCGGTGTTTAAAATAAATCCCTGATTTATGGGCTGGTGGCACCCCTGACTGTGGACAGGGCTCCTAAGTGGGGGGATATCTAAGGAGCAGCACGTTTGGATCTGACTCCAAGGCATATCCGGAGAGTTACAGGGGAGTGCGGTTGGCTCGGTCCTGCCCCCCACCCCCACCCCTCCATAGATCAGGGACACAGAGAGGGGAAAAAATCGAGAAAGGCTTCAGAGCCCTGGAAGTCAACCCAGAAACACTGCCACCCAGAGGCTAAATCACATATGGACTCTAGAACTGCTTAAAAATCAGGACGTGATTACAACACGGAGAAGCAGTGAAAAACAGGGAACTACAACAGGCGATCCAGACAGAACAACAGAGGAAGTGAATGACCTTCATTACTGCAAATTTTATTTAATTTTAATTTTTATTTTTTAATTGATTAATTTTTGTTTTTTATTTACATTAGTTGCAACGTTTACTCAAGTAATTATTTTTTTCATCTTCCCTCACTTGATTTTACCCTTTTAATTAATTCATTTTTATATGAAGCAGCACACTCCCTGAGCCCGGGGCGGAGTGAGCTCTGTTTTCGGTGAATTTCCATTATTCGTGGCGGCGGCAGGTGCAGCAGTGGGTGCAGCAGCGATGGTAGCTCCTGTGGCTCAATTTCCCCTGTAGTTTTAAAATCCACATGGCAGCAGTGGTGGAAGCTTCTGCCCTGCCATGCAGTGACAGAGGAAGGACTCGCCAGGGCCTCAAATGGAAGGCGCCAACTGCAACAGTCCCAGCCTGCCTGCCATGCTAGCAAGGAGCTAGCTCGGCCCCTCCAATACGCGACCCCAGCGCTCCAGAGGGGCCGTGTGCCCTGAGTGAGCCATGTGTCCCAGGGGGCCCTGTGCCCCGGGTGAGCCGTGTGTCCCAGGGGGCCCTGTGCCCCGGGTGAGCCATGTGTCTCAGGGGGCCGTGTGCCCCGGGTGAGTCTGTGTCCCAGGGGAAGCAGAGGGACCCAGAGGGAGGGGTGGTGAGAACCAGAGGAGGAGCAGACTCTATTCGTGTGGTCCTGAGATAGTCACCATAAAACAAGCAGACTGCCAAATGAGGAGCGGATTCTATTCATGTGATCCTGAGATAGTCACCATAAAACAAGCAGATTGTCCAATGACAGCGGGGAGGGGAAGGAGACCTGGGGGGAGATAAGAGAACAACAGAAGGACTGGTATGCATGAATATAAGTACAACCAACGAACACAGAACTCTGGGGAGGGAGGGCATGAATGGGAGGTGGGGGGGGGCAATGGTAATATATGTACACATATAATACCTTAATAAAAAATAAAAAAATAAAAATAAAAAAAATTTTAAAAAAGTCATTTAAGGTCTTGAGGCAATCATTTAATATTTCTACCTTTTGAGGGCTAATACACAGATTTTTAAGTACAGTTCCTAGGTATTTGAAGGGAATTTTCCACTGTATTTTTTCCTAGAGCAATCTCTAAGCCACATTTAGGGAGTTCCTTTTAAAAACTTTTACTTTCTTTTAAACAGTACAATCAACGTGGTTTCTTTCAGAAAAACTAGTAGGAGAGAAACATGCTGGGCAATACTGCAATGCACACATCTCCAGGAAAGTAACTTTTTCTCTATGGCATCTCATCAGCGGTGAGATTTAATGCCTGAACAATAAGTGTTAATTTACTTTGTAAATAGTAGTGGAAGAGATTTTAAAATTTCTCCTTTTAAAATTCTTTTTGAAATTTTCACTGTGGACTTTGTTAGAACCAATTGCTTATATGTTTTTAAACAGAAACAGTTACTAATTTTTAGTTGATAAAGCTTCCCACATGATTTTGAGTTAAATTGGCCTAATTTAGTTTAAAAATATTTCTGTTAGGAGGAGAGAGTAAATCCATGAATCATTTCAGGGCCCATGAAATGTCCCAAAGCTATCTCTCAGTTAAAAGTCTTAAAATTTAACTTGGAAAGACTGTCAAATACACACAACCCAAAGGTTATATTACACACTTTTTCTAATTACTTTTAAAATATACGAATTAGATAAGAGAACAACTTTGGCTCAGTGGATAGAGCGTTGGCCTGCAAACTGAAAGGTCCCGGGTTCGATTCTGGTGAAGTATTGGAGGGGCCGAGCTAGCTCCTTGCTAGCATGGCAGGGAGGCTGGGACGGTTGCAGGCGGGCTGAGATGGCTGAGGCGGGGAGACCGCCCTCAAAGGTGTCTCGTTCAGTGGGGAAGCGGAGCAGCTGCGGACACGGAGGCTAAGATCTGAGGCCGCCCACTCCCTGAGCCCTGGGCATAGTGAGCTCTGTTCTCGGTGTATTTCCTTTATTCGCGGCGGTGGCGGGTGGCGGTGGCCGGTGTGGCAGTGATGGTCGCTCCTGTGATTCAATTTCCACTGTAGTTTTAAAGTTCACATGGCGGCAGTGGCGGGAGCTTCGGCTCGGCCATGCGGCAACTGAGGGAAGACTCGCCGGGGACGCTAAAGGAAGGCGCCGTGCCGGCTCCTCACCAGCTCGGTGGGTGTGCTGGGAAGGTTGTGGGCGGGCTGAGATGGCTGTGGGCAGAGAGTTTCCCCTCAATGGTGTCTCCTTTGTTGTGGAAGCGGAGCTGCTGTGGACGCAGAGGCTAAATTCTGAAGCCACATTCTCTCTGAGCCCGGGGCGTAGTGAGCTCTGATTTCGGTGGATTCCCATTTGCGGGTGCGGTGGCGGGTGCCACCTGTGTCTCAATTTCCCTTGTAGTATTAAAATCCACATGGTGGTAGTGGTGGAAGCTTTGGAGCCGGCTGCTGGCGGTGGTGGTGGAAAGACTTGCCGGGGCACAAAGGGAAGGTGCCGCACCATCTCCCCACCAGCATGGTGCGCGGAGACTGGGCCGGGTCGGCTGTGGGCCGGGAGACACCACACCATCTCTTTGCCAGCATGGCGCGTGGAGACCGGGCTGAGACGGCTGCGGCAGCAGTGGCGACGCAAGGACTCGCCGGGTGTCTCAAACGGAAGGCGCCGCAGCAGCTCCCCACCAGTAAGGTGCGTGTGGAGACCGGGCTGAGCTGGCCGCAGGCCGGAAGAAGCCACGCCAGCTCCTCGGGATGGTTGTGGGCAGGCGCCGAAGGTGTGGTGAAGGTCCCATATCAGCTCCCTGGTTCCCATGGCGGCCGGCGGGTTGGCCCAGTCCCTGGGCCCCGGGGCGGAGCGAGGTCTGGCTTCCCTCATTCCCAGCGGCAGCGTCTCCGGCAGGTCTGCTGTAGTTTTAAACTCCACATGGCAGCAGTGGCGCCCTGCTTGGTGTCTAGTTGTAGCCTTCCCATTTCTGGGCCGAGCTGGCTGCGGGCTGCGTGATCTCTTCGCCAGCACAAGGAGCATGGGGGCTGGGCCGAGCTGGCTGCCGGCGGGGAGATGCTGTGCCCGCTCCTCACCAGTACGGCGGGCGGGCTGGGATGGCTGTGGGCCAGGATGGTTGCGGGCAGGGAGGTTGCACTCATGGGATTCTCGTCCAGGCCAGAGCCGAAGGCGCAGCAGAGGCCTGCATCAGCTCCCACGGCGGCCGGCGGGGCTAGCCCACTCTCTGGTCCCTGGGGCAGAGCAAGGTCTGGCTTCCCTCATTCCTGGCGGCAGCTTCTCAGGCAGGTCCGGTTTCGCCATAGTTTTAAGCTCCACGTGGCAGCAGCGGCGTCCTGCTTTGTGTCTAGTTGTAGCCTTCCCATTTCGCCAGCTTTCTTGTAGGTCTGGTGCAATCCCTTTCGATTTTAGCTGTTGTTTTTTTTCCAAATTGTTGAGGAGGTGGCAGCTTAGGAGACTTCCTAGGCCACCATCTTGTTTCGGTCTCCAGACCTTAAATGACTTTTAAAGGTTATTAGAGGACATTAATTAGTTAAGACCCTACCTAAAAATTTCTACAAGAAAAATGAAAAATTTATCCAATATGCTTGGGAATCCTAAGAAAGTTTTATTAAGTGTATGCAAAGACCTACAGAGTCAATTTTCTAATTCCATGACTTGCATGTAACAACAGTTTGAAACCATCATATATATATGACTAGAGACTCAGTGCACAAAATTCGTGCAGGGGGGGGGCGGTGAAGAAGGGGGTACTGGTGTCCCTTAGCCCAGCCTGCACCTTCTCCAATCTGGGACCTCTCGAGTGATGAGGAATGTCCGACTGCCTGTTTAGGCCCAATCCCAGTGGACATTTCTCTCACAATCCAGGACTGCTGGCTCCCAACTGCTCACCTGCCTTCCTTCCTGATTGCTCCTAACCACTTCTGCCTGCCAGCCTGATCACCTCCTAACCACTCCCCTGCCAGCCTGATTGATGTCTAACTGCTCCTCTGCCAGCCTTTTTGCCCTCAACTTCCCTCCTCTGCTGGCCTGGTCACCCCTAACTGCTCTCCCCTGCAGGGTTGGTCACCCCCAACTGCCCTCCCTTGCTTTCCAAGCGGTTTGGGGCTATCTAGTAAATCCTATCTACCCTAAGCCAAGGACACTTAAGGTAAATAATTTGCATTTTGCCTCCATAACCAAAGCTTATATCTATATACTCAAAAAGGCTGATAGCAGAAATTCAATTAGTGTAATTTACTGTCCACACCGTAGGACAAATAAATTTAGAAAATAAACCTTATTTCAGACTGATTTAAATTAGCAAATTGAGATAAGTGTATGTGGCAGGGGAATAGACAGACAGTAGAAGGTGCCAGGGCTTCATATTGTTGCAGAGGCTTGTCTCTCACCTGGAGATCACTTATTATAGGAGCATTTTGTCCCTGTTTGTGCTGACATTGGACCAGCCTATGTCCAGGGAACAGGCCAAGATGCAGGAGAGGAAAGCATTGGGTGAATGAATGCTGCTCCAAGACTGATGTGGATGATAATCCAATGCCCCCTCGGCAGGGAAACTTCAAGCAGGGCCAGCCCTGGCCCCACCACACCGTAGGGGCATCATCACTAACTCCAGAGACAGGGCCTCGGGCCATTGCCATGGGAGTGTATGGTCCCCTTCCCGCAGGCATGA
The DNA here is from genome assembly GCA_963924515.1 of Vespertilio murinus. Lineage (NCBI taxonomy): Eukaryota > Metazoa > Chordata > Mammalia > Chiroptera > Vespertilionidae > Vespertilio > Vespertilio murinus. The sequence continues at coordinate 55,560,658 of OZ004714.1, read as the reverse complement.
TGGGACTGGTTTTAGGGAGGAGCAGTTTAATATTGAAAGGGTTTCAAATTCTCCCTGGGGTGATAGATCAGGACTGTGCTGGAGGAATTAAAGTAAGGGCACAAATAATTAATACTAACCATTATCCTGCAAATAAAGTCTTATAATTTCTCTCTATCTTTATCTTCAGACATTAACCATCTTTACAGATGGATCCAGTTCTGGAAAGGCTGGATCTATTGCACCAGGGTAGCAAAGGTCCTTCAAACCCTTATATTTCAGCACAATCTCTTATCTATGCCTTGACAGACTTTGCTATGGAGCCCATCAACCTACATAGTGATACTGCCTATGTGGTAAGTATGGCCAAAATTATTGGAAAAGATACTATAAGGTACATTAATTTGGAGGAACTCTTTTATTTATTTTTTCAGTCTTCAGAAGGTTATCAGAGAATGAAAATTTCCCTACTTCATTGGTCATATCTGATCTCACGCAGGTCTCCCTGGTCCGTTAGCTATAGCAATGATGCTATTGATTGCCTCCTTCCTGTAATGCAGGTGGCTACCCCATTCTCTCTTGCACAGTCCTCCCATGCTTTGCATCATCAAAATGCTGCTGCCTTGTACAAACAGTTCCGTATTCCTCTGGAGCAAGCTTGTCAAATAGTTAAGCAGTACCCTCAGTGTGTAATCCTAGGGGTCTTAAACCTAATCAAATCTGGCAAATGGATGTCACCCACATCCCAGAGTTTGGTAAGCATAGATGGGTACATGTTAATGTAGATACCTGCTCCCATTTTATCTTTGTGACTCCCCAAACAGGGGAAAGTGTCAAGCACGTAATTAATCATTGCTTAGCCACCTTTGCAGTACTAGGACCCCCCCTTAGAGCTAAAAACAGACAATGAACCCAGATATGCTAGTACTGCTTTTCAGCACTTTTGTCAGCAATATCAAATTTGTCATAAAACTGGTATCCCTTACAATCCTCAAAGTCAAGCAACAGTAGAAAGACCCAATTGTACTCTTAAAATGCAATTAATAAAACAAAAAAGGGGGAGTCAGATGTTATGTGTCACCTCAAAACAACAGTCATGCTCTTTATACTTTAATTTTTTTTAATTAAATTATTATCTGTGTACATATATTACCATTGCCCCCCCCCCAAAAAAAACATTCCCTCCCTCCCCAGAGTTTTGTGTCCATTGGTTATACTTATATGCATGTGTACAAGTTCTTCGGTTGATCTCTTATTTCCCTCATATTTCCCTCCCCTCCCCGCTGTAATTAGACAGTCTACTTGTTGCTTTACTGTCGCTATATTTAACTTATGGTTCATCAGTTTATAATGTTCTTTATTATTCATAAATGAGTGAAGTCATGTGGTGTTTTTCTTTCATTGACTGGCTTATTTCACTCAGCATGATATTCTCCAGTTCAATCCAGGTTGCTGCAAATGATGAGAATTCCTTCTTTTTTATGGCAGCATAGTATTCCATTGTGTAGATGTACCATAGTTTTCTGATCCAATCATCTGCTGATGGACACCTAGGCTGTTTCCAAATCCTAGCTGTTGTAAATTGTGCTGCTATGAACATAGGGGTGCATATATCCTTTCTGATTGGTGCTCCTATTTTCTTGGGATATATTCCTAGGAGTGGGATTACTGGGTCAAATGGGAGTTCCATTTTCAGTTTTTTGAGGAAACTCCATACTGTTCTCCACAGTGGTTGTACCAGTCTGCATTCCCACCAGCAGTGCACGAGGGTTCCTTTTTCTCCACAACCTCGCCAACACTTATCATTTGTTGATTTGTTAATGTTGGCCATTCTGACAGGTGTGAGATGGTATCGCATTGTTGTTTTGATTTGCATCTCTCGGATAAGTAGTGACTTTGAGCAGTTTTTCATGTGCCTCTTGGCTTTCCTTCTGTCTTCTTTTGAGAAGAATCTATTTAGTTCCATTGCCCATTTTTTAATCGGCTCATTTATTTTCCTTTTACTGAGTTGAATAAGCTGTTTGTAGATGTTGGAGATTAAACCTTTATCAGTAATATCATTTGCAAATATGTTCTCCCATACAGTGGGCTTTCTTGTTGTTTTGTTGATGGTTTCTTTTGCTGTGAAAAAACTTTTTATTTTGATGTAGTCCCATTTGTTTATTTTCTCTTTAGCTTCCATTGCCCAAGGGGCAGTATCAGTGATGAAGTTCTTTAGGCATATGTCTGAGATTTTGGTGCCTGTGGATGCCTCTAGTATTTTTATGGTTTCCCGTCTTATGTTTAAGTCCTGTAACCATTTTGAATTTATTTTTGTGTATGGAGTAAGTTGGTGCTCTAGTTTCATTCTTTTGCAAGTATCTGTCCAATTTTCCCAACACCATTTATTGAAGAGACTGTCTTGACTCCATTGTATGCTAGTGCCTCCTTTGTCAAATATTAATTGAGCATATTGATTTGGGTTGATATCTGGATTCTCTATTCTATTCCATTGATTTATATGTCTGTTCTTGTGCCAGTACCAGGCTGTTTTGAGAACAGTGGCTTTGTAATACAGCTTGAAATCTGGTATTGAGATCCCTCCTACTTTACTCTTCTTTCTCAGGATTGCTGTTGCTATTCGAGGTCTTTTACTGTTCCAAATGAAATTTTGGAGAGTTCTTTCTAGGTCAGTAAAATATGCCGTTGGTATTTTGATGGCGAGTGCATTGAACCTATAAATTGCTTTGGGAAGTATGGACATTTTGATGATGTTGATTCTACCAATCCATGAACATGGTATGTTCTTCCATCTGTTTACATCTTCCTCTATCTCTTTTTTCAGTGTTGTGTAGTTTTCCGTATATAGGTCTTTTACCTCCTTAGTTAAATTTATTCCCAGGTATCTTAATTTTCTTGGTGCAATGGTAAATGGGATTGCTTTTTTGGTCTCTGTTTCTGTAAATTCATTGTTGGTGTACAGAAATGCCATCGATTTCCTGGCGTTAATTTTGTATCCAGCTACATTGCCAAATTTATTTATTAAGTCTATTAGTTTTTTGATGGAGTCTTTTGGGTTTTTTATGTACAATATCATGTCATCTGCAAATAAGGATAACTTTACTACTTCTTTTCCTATTTGGATGCCTTTTATTTCCTCTTCTTGTCTAATTGCAATGGCAAGTACTTCCAGTACAATGTCAAACAGGAATGGTGAGAGTGGGCATCCCTGTCTTGTTCCTGTTTTAAGAGGGAATGGCTTTAGTTTATGCCCATTGAGTATGATGTTGGCTATGGGTTTATCATATATAGCTTTTATTATGTTGAGGTATGATCCTTGTATTCCCACCTTGTTGAGAGTTTTTATCAGGAAAGGGTGTTGGATTTTATCAAATGCTTTTTCTGCATCAATTGATATGACCATATGATTTTTATCTTTCAATTTGTTTATGTGATGTATCACGTTTATTGATTTGCGGATATTGTACCATCCTTGCATTCCTGGAATAAAGCCTACTTGGTCATGGTGTATGATCTTCCTGATGTACTGCTGGAGCCGATTTGCTAGAATTTTGTTGAGGATTTTGGCATCTATGTTCATGAGGGATATTGGCCGATAATTCTCTTTCATTGAGTTGTCTTTATCTGTTTTTGGTATTAGGGTGATGCTGGCTTCATAAAAGGAGTTTGGAAGTGTTCCTTCCTCTTGAATTTTTTGGAATAGTCTGAGGAGGATAGGTTTTAGTTCTTCCTTGAATGTTTGGTAAAACTCTCCTGTGAAGCCGTCTGGCCCTGGGCTTTTGTTTGCTGGCAGCTTTTTGATGACTGTTTCAATTTCTTCCCAAGTAACTGGACTGTTGAGATTTTTAGATTCTTCCTGATTGAGTTTTGGAAGGTTGTATTTTTCTAGGAATATGTCCATTTCTTCCAGGTTGTGCAATTTGTTGGAATAGAGTTGCTCATAGTATTTTGTAACAATCCTTTGTATTTCGGTGGGGTCTGTTGTTATTTCACCTCTTTCGTTTCTGATTTTGTTTATTTGGGTCCTCTCTCTTTGTTTCTTGGTTAGCCTGGCTAGAGGTTCATCAATCTTGTTAATCCTTTCAAAGAACCAGCTCTTGGTTTTGTTGATCTTGTGTATTGTTTCTTTGGTCTCTATGTCGTTTATCTCTGCTCTAATTTTTATTATTTCTTTCCTTCTGCTTACAGTGGGCTTTTCTTGTTGCTCTTTTTCTAACTCTTTGAGTTTTAGAGTTAGATAATTTGTTACCTTTTTTTCTAGTTTTTTGCAATAGGCTTGTAGAGATATGAACTTCCCTCTCAAGACTGCTTTTGCTGTGTCCCATAGATTTTCGATTGTTGTGTTTTCATTGTCATTTGTTGCCAGGATGTTTTTAATTTCTTCCTTAATTTCTCTGGTAATCCAGTCCTTGTTTAATAGCATGCTGTTTAGTCTCCATGTGTTTGATTTCTTTGGATTATTTTTATTGTAGTTAATTTCCAGTTTTATGCCACTATGATCTGAAAAGATGCTTGATATGATTTCTATCTTCTTGAATTTGAAGAGACTTTGCCTATGTCCCAACATGTGGTCTATCTTTGAAAATGACCCATGTGCACTTGAGAAGAATGTGTATTCTGTGGCTTTGGGGTGGAATGTTCTGAAGATGTCGATTAATTCCATCTGGTCTAGTGAGTCATTTAGGATTGATATTTCTTTGCTGATTTTTTGTTTAGATGATTTGTCCAAATGTGACAGTGGGATATTAAAATCTCCTACTATGATTGTATTACAATCAATCTCTCCCTTCATGTCCTCCAGCAGTTTTTTTATGTATTTGGGTGCTCCCACATTGGGTGCATATATGTTTACCAGGGTTATTTCTTCTTGTTGGATTGCTCCCTTTAGAATAATGAAGTGGCCTTCATTATCTCTTTTTATGTCCTTCACTTTGAAATCTAATTTGTCTGATATAAGTATTGCTACCCCAGCCTTTTTTTCATTTCCGTTCGCCTGGAAAATCTTTTTCCATCCCTTCACCCTCAGCCTATGTGCATCATTTTTCTGAAGTGTGTTTCTTGTAGACAGCAGATTAATGGGTTTTGCTTTCTTATCCAATCTGTTACCCTATGTCTTTTGATTGGAGCATTTAAACCATTTACATTTAAAGTAATTATTGATAGGTAGGTATTTGATGCCATTTTTATTCTATGCCCCTGTGTTCCTTCTTTGCTTCCTATTTCTTTATTTTTACAGTAGACCCTTTAGCATATCTTGCATTGCTGGTTTGTTGGAGATAAATTCCTTTAGTCTGTTTTTGTCAGTGAAGCTCCTGATTACACCTTCAATTTTGATTGACAGCCTTGCAGGGTACAGTATTCTTGGGTTCAGACCCTTCCTTTGCATGACTTTGTATATGTCATCCCATTCCCTTCTGGCCTGATGAGTTTCTGTTGAGAAATCTGTTGCTAGTCTGATGGGGGTTCCTTTATATGTAACTTTTTGTCTCTCTCTGGCTGCTTTTAAGATTCTGGTTTTGTCAATGTTTTTTGCCAGTTTAATTATAATGTGTCTGGGTGTTGATCTTTGGGGGTTCATTTTGTTGGGGACTCTTTGAGCATCTTGGATTTGTGTCGGTTTTTTCTTCTCTATCTCAGGAAAGTTTTCTGTCATTACTTCTTGAAATACTTTTTCCATATCTTGCTCAGTTTCCTTTCCTTCTGGGACCCCTATTATTCTAATATTGTTTTGTTTTGTATTGTCCCAAAGCTCCCGTAGGCTCTCCTCCTGTTTTTTGATTTTTTTTTCTAGCAGCTTCTCTAATTGGGTATTTTTTTCCATCTTGTCTTCTAGCTCACTGATGCGGTCCTCTGCTTCTTCTAGTCTACTCTTGATGCTTTCTATTGAGTTCTTCATAGAAGTGATGTCATTTTTCATTTCTTCTTGGGTCGCCTTCATTTCCTCTTGGTTCTTCTTCAGTTCCTCTTGGTTCTTCTCCAGATCCTCTTGGTTTTTCTTCATTTCCTCTTGGGTCTTACTCATATTGTCAAATTTGTCTTCCATTCTTTTTAGCCATCCCATGATCATTACTCTGAATTCTTGCTCTGGTAGGTTGCTTGCCTCTAAATCATTTACTTCCTTTTCTGGTGATGGCTGATTTTCTTTCATAGGGGGGGGGGTGTTTCTTAGCCTCCCCATGATCTTTTTATTTTAAGATGCCTGTATATGTAGTTCTCTCTCTCCTGCTTAGATTTAAAGGTACAAAATACAACACAGCCAGGTACAACACACAAGGCACTGAACAGAAAAGCGTTTGCAATATTAATATCCTCCAATAAAGGTGACTAGAACCCAGCTAACAAAATCATACAATCAAATAAAAAGAATAAGCGAACCAATCTTACAAAAAAGCATACAACTTTGATATAGTTAGCATTTAACATACAACTACAAAGGGGTGGAGAGAAGGATTTTTTGTTGTTGTGGTCTTTTTCTTTTTTTTTTAGGACAGCGACAAGGTAGGTGTGAGTGGGCTTGGAGTAGGGGGTTGGAAGTTAGATATACACAGGAAGGGTGAAATTTTAGGAGAGGGTAAATAGAAAAAAAATAGGGAAAATCTAGAGCAATAAAGAGTTAAGCTAAGCAAGACACCAAAGGGAAAGGGTTAGGAAGAGATTGATGGCCTAAAGGTAGGGATGAGTTAGAATAGAGCGTTGGAGAAGGAAAGGTATAAATAGTCTGTTGAATAGTAATCCCAAAGGGGAAAAAAATAGAAAAGAAATTTTTTTTTAAAAAAAGTATATAATATGGCACTTAAAAGATAATGATAAAAATAAACAAAAGAAAATAAGATAAAAAAGATAAAACGAGCAAACTACTAGTAGTAATAATATTGATTACAAATAAAAGTGCGTTAATTAAAAAGGTAAAATCAAGTGAGGAAAGATGAAAAAAAATCTTCTTAAGTAAACTTTGCAACTAGTGTAACTTAAAAAAAAACAGAAAAAAATTAAACAATTAGAAAATCAAAATCAAAAATTAAATAAAGTCTGCAGTAATGAAGGTCATTCATTTCCTCTGTTGTTCTGTCTAGCTCACCAGTTCCCAGTCTGGGTGGTAATTACAATTCCCAGTGTTTCTTTCGTGTTGTAATCGGGTCTTGATTTTTAAAGCGGTTCTAGAGTCCATATGTACTGTAGCCTCTAGGTGGCAGTGTTTCTTGGTGGCAGAGAGCCAGGGTTCTGAGGTCTTTCTTTTTTTCCCCCCTGTGTCCCTGCTCTATGGAGGGGTGGGGGTTGGGCAAGAGGAGCCGACCACGCTCGCCTGTAACTCCCTCTGAGTCAGATCCAGACGTACTGCTCCTTAGGAGCCCCGACCACAGTCAGGGGTGGCTCCAGCCCAGCTCTGGGTTTCCTACAAACACAGACCCCTCTGCGAGCCTGGCGCGCAAGCTGCCGCACGCGAGCTGCTGCTTGGGGGAGATGCGCGCGCCGCTGGGGATGTGCGAGCCGCGGCACAAACTCACCGGATCTCCGCAAAGTCTGATTTTTCACCCTGGGGTAGAGCACTCCTTTCAATCCAAGCGTTCGCGCTGACTGTGGTCGGCGTCCAGGGGCGAACAGCCACTTGGTGGTCTTTACAGCCTGGCTATTCTGTCCTCTAATCCAAATCTCCTCCCGTCAAGATCTCTGTGTTCTCTTTTTAACGCTCCATGCTCTGGTTTGGGGGTTTTGTGGGTAGTTACCATTTAGCTTTATAAAAGTGAAGTTGCATCTATACAGTAGCTCCTTTGACTGTTCAGACCTTTATCTCCTCCCCTTTTATGTTTTTGTTGTCACAAATTATCCCTGTTTGTGCTATCTGCTTTTGCTGACCTTGTAATGTTGTGACTTTATTCTCTTTGTCTCACGTAGAATAACTTCCATGAGTATTTCTTGCAATGGATTTTTTTTTCTGTTGATAAGGTCCCTTAGCTTCTGTACGTCTGGGAAAGTATTCCTTCTTCATATTCAAAGGATAACTTTTCTGGATATATTATGCGTGGCTGGTAATTTCTCTCTTTCAGGCACTTGAATATTTGGTCTCACTCTCTTCTGACTTGTGTAGTTTCTGCTGAGAAATCGGATGAGATTCTGATGGGTTTTCCTTTGTTGGTCACTTCTTTTCCTGGTTACTTTGAGAATTTTTTCTTTGTCATTGTTTTTTTGACAATTTTAATACAACGTGCCTTGGAGAGGGGCTCCAGGTATTTTTGTTTCTTGAATTTGAGGATCTAGTTCTTTTCATAGGGTGGGGAGTTCTGACCCACTGTTTATTTGAATAGGCTCTCCATTCCTGTCTCCCTCTCTGGTTCTGCTGGAATTCTTGTTCTAGACAAACCTCCTCTCTCGAATGTCTCTGATCTTGAACAATTTGCTTCTTGACCAGACAATCCTTCTATGCCGAAACCTGTATTGATTCAGTACATTAGACATGCCTATATATAAGAAAGTTAAAACAAAGAATCATTTGAAGGTCTGGAATGGATTAATCTAATTTACATTATTTTTAAGGAGAAAAAATGCTTCCGTTTTTGAACAGCCTTCCAGAATGAATTAAGTTTGAGAACGATGCGCCACTGTATTCTTATTTTGCTTTTTGTGATGAAGTCAGTTCTCAGAGGGAGTTTGCATTTCTTTCTATGCTCAGGTCTCTCTCTTATTCCCTCTGCATCATTTCTAGATTCCTATTTTCAACATCACGAGTTTTTTCCTCCTCCTGGCTGGCTCTGTTTCCTATGCTCAGTAGTTCACTCCTAATTGCATGCTTCATCTCCAAAATTTGGATTGGTTCTTTTTAAAACTTCAATCTCCCTGGTAAAGTACTCATTTTGTTTATTGATTTGTCTTCTGAGTTAATTGAATTGCCTGTCTGTACTTTCTTGCATCTTGTTGAGTATTTTCAGAACTGCAGTCCTGAATTTATATCTTTCATTTATATCACATACCAGTATTTCCAAGTGTTCAAGCTTGCTTTTGGAGATTTTTCATTTTCTTTCTGAGCTTCCTCATTACCATGGTTACTCATGCTTTTGCTGGTCTCCTCTGTCTAGGCATATATGTATGTATTGTTCATCCTTCTCTAGAAGCTTTCTCTGAAGAGGTCTTTCTACTGTTTTCCAGAAGGTGTCACTGAATTAAGATTTTTACCTCTGTGATCTCCCAGAGCTGCCCTCCTAGAATTCTATCAGACAATACTGTCAAGCTGCTTGGGCTGGGGTTTGTTCTGCCCTCAGCGTAATGGTGACACCAGACCTCTGTGGAGTGCCACCCCCTCCACCATGCCCCACTTGGGGATCAATCATAGCAAGAAACAGCGGTTCTACTGCGATTGTTCTCAGTTTACGGATGAGCTCCTCTACCCAACACCAAGGGCAACTGGAGGTGAATTTTGGGGAGTCAAAGGTGTGGCAGGGCTGTGTGGCTCCATTATCTAAAAATAAATCTGTATTGTTCAGATTATTACAGGTGTTCCTCTCCCCCCCATACACAGTAGTCCCCCTCACCTGATTCCCCACCCCACCCAACCATGCCCTTACCCCCCGCCACTGTCTTCATCCATAGGTGTAAGATTTTTGTCCAATCTCTTCCTGCATCCCTCACACCCTTTTCCCCTGAGAATTGTCAGTCCACTCATTTTCTATGTGCCTGATTCTATTGTATTCACCAGTTCATCAGGTTTTTTATTCACTTGATTTTTAGATTTACTTGTTGGTAGGTATGTATTTAATGTCATTTTGTTGTTCATAATTTTTATCTTTACCTTTTTCTTCTTCTTCCTCTTCTTAAAGAATACCCTTAAGCATTTCATGTAATTCTGGTTTGGTGGTGATGAACTCCTTTAACTTTTTTTTTTTGTCTCTGAAACTCTTTATCTCGCTTTCAATTCTGAAATACAGTTTTGCTGGGTAGAGTAATCTTGGTTGTAGGTTCTTGCTGTTCATCCCTTTGAAAATTTATTGCCACTCCCATCTGGACTGCATAGTTTCTATTGAGAAATCAGCTAACAGTCATATGAGTGTTCCCTTGTAGGTAAGTAACTGTTTTTCTCTTGCTGCTTTCAAGATTCTCTCTTTGTCTTTTGCCCTTGGCATTTTAATTATGGTGTGTCTTGGTGTGTTCCTCTTTGGATTCCTCTTGTTTGGGGTTCTGTGCACTTCCTGTATTTGTAAGTCTATTTATTTTACCAGGTAGGGAAAGTTTTCTGTTATTATTTCTTCTAATAGGTTTTCAATATTTTTCTCTTTCTCTTCTTTTGGCACCCCAAAAATTCAGATGTTAGTATGCTTAAAGTTGTCACAGAGCATCCTTACACTATCTTCATATTTTCTTTTTGTTTTTCTGGTTGGGTGTTTTTTGTTTCCTCATATTTCTAATCTTTGGTTTGATTCTTGGGGTACATTGATCTATAGTTGAGTTTCTGTATATTCTTTATTTCAGACAGTGTATGCTTAATTTCTTACTGCAAATTTCTTACTTGTCCTTTTCCTTTTCCTTTTTTTTTTTTTTTTGCATTCACAGGCCTGGGCCCCCTGGAAACCTGCCTCCTGTGAGTGGTCTGGGATCCCCAGCCCTGCTGTAGAATGGACACAGTGGTACTGTGCTGTAAGGTTGTGGTGAGGAGGACATAAGATCCATGTGTAATCCACCAGGAATAACCCCCTTCCCCCACCTCCTTCCACCTCTTCCTCTCACCCCCAAGAGACAATGCTGTCTCATCATCACTATGGTCACACACCAGCACACATGTGCACACACACACATGAACATACATGCAGCAAATGCACACACACACACACACACATATGTACACATGCAGGTAATACTCATATGCACAGGAACATGCATGTGCAGCCTGTGGAGAGGGGCCCAGCGTTAGCCAGGAGTCTCAACAGATGCTGTTCACTTTCTGGACAGGCCTCTGCCTGTGCATCTACCCTGAGGTGGAAGCTAATGCCTGCTCCTGGGATTTTCATGCAGTTCGGAGAGCCAACAGGAAAACATGCATGCACACGCATGCAGACACTCTCCAGCAGACTTCTCACACTCAGCCAACTAGAGGGCCAGTACCCCCATTTACACCATTTAGACAAAGCAGGTTTTGTGCCAATAGTGACGCCAGTCACTCTGGCCACAGAAGGGCACAGTGTACTGTGGGCCCAGGCACCGCGCATGGTAAGTTGGCCTGCTTATGGTTCCCAAACTCAGAGTCCTGAACGTCCCGTCGAGGCACATGCCCAGCGCAGCCTGTGGCCTTTTCAGTGTCTGACAACAGGCCTCTGTGCTCCACGGGCCTTGACTATCCAGGGACCTGGCATGGTTCCCAGATTATATTTTCTAGTTAAGAAATTAGAATAAAAATGAGTGGCATTGAGAAACCAAAACAAGATGGCGGCCTAGGTAGTCTCCTAAGCTGCCGCCTCATCAACAATATGGAAAAAAACAACAGCTAAAATCGAAAGGGATCACATCAGACCCATAGGAAAGCTGGCGGAATGGGATGGCTACAACTAGAGACAAAGAAAACTGCCGCTGCCACCATGTGGAGTTTAAAACTAGGGTGGAACTGGACCCGCTGGAGCCGCCAGACCCGCCGCTGCCACTGAGAGTGAGGGAAGCCCACCAAGAGCAGAGCTTGCTCCGCCCTGGACCCAGGGAGTGGGCTGCTTCGGATCATGGCCTCCATGTTGGCAACCGTCCTGGCCTGCCCGCCATGAGCGCGAGGGAACCGATGCCGGGCCTCAGCCGCACCTTCCGCCTCTGCCTGGAACAAGACACCTTGGAGCGCGGTCTCCCTGCCCGCAGCCATCTCGGCCTGGCCTCTGCACCCGCAGCCATCTCGGCCCGGCCTCTGCACCCGCAACCGACCCAGCCCGCCTGCCAGGCTGGTGAGGAGCTGGCGCGGTGCCTTCCTTTTGCGGCCCTGGCGAGCCCTTCGCCCACCAGTCCGACCACCGCCTGGCCAGGCCAGAGCCTCTGCCGAGCCCCCAAGGAAAAGCGCTGCTGCCGCCATGTGGAGTTTAACACTACAGTGGAACTGGAGCCGCCACAACCACCACCTCTGCTGCTGCCGCCACCATGACTGAGGGAAGCCCACCAAGAGCAGAGCCCGCTCTGCACTGGGCCCAGGGAGTGGGCTGCTTCAGAGCCTGGCCTCTGAGTCCACAGCCGTCCCAGCCCGCCCGCCGTGCTGGTGAGGAGCTGGCCCGGGGAGCCCTTCGCCCGTCAGTCCCACAGCCGCCTGGCCGGGCCAGAGTCTCTACCAAGCCCCCGAGGAGGGGCGCCGCTGCCGCCATGTGGATTTTAAAACTACAGTGGAAATGGAGCCGCCGCCACCGCCGCACCCACCACCGTCACCTCGAGTGAGGGAAGCCCACCGAGAACAGCTCGCTCCACCCCGGGCCCAGGAAGTGGGCTGCTTCAGAGCCTGGCCTCCACATCCACAGCCATCCCAGCCTGCCCGCCGTGGGAGCGAGGGAACCTACTACGGGCCTCAGCCGCACCTTCTGCTCCTGCCTGGACACCTTAGAGCACAGTCTTCACGTCCGCAGCCATCTCAGCCTGGCCTCTGCGCCTGCAGCTGTCCCAGTCCACCCGCCATGAGCTGTGGGTCCTGAGGGACCCATGTGCCCCGGGTGAGCCGTGTTCCCCAGGGAGCCGTGTGCCCCAGGTGAGCCGTGTGCCCCAGGGGGCCGTGTACACCGGGAGAGCCATGTGCCCTGGGGAAGCTGTGGGACCCGGGGGGAGGGGGTGGTGTGATCTGGAGGAGGAGTGGATTCTATTTGTCTGGTCCTGAGACATTTGGACAGTCTGCAGCCATTAGCTACAGAACACTCTGTTGTATTTCCCTACAAAAACAAATGAGAGAGAGTGTCCCACTTGAAATTCATATACGGAAAAAAGGAAAAGAGAAGGAAAAAAATCTGAGGAACAGAATAAAGTGGTGAATATAGTAGAATCAGGGGCAAAGAAGGGGAGTGGACTGATAATTATCAGGAGGATAAGGGGGTGGGGAAGCAGTGAGAGACTGGATTGACATCGTATAACCATTGGATGAAGACAATTGGGGGGAGAGGGGGTAAGGGCAGAGGGTGGGAAGGGAACTGGGTGGTAGGGAGCTTTGGGGGAGAAAAAGGAGAAACAATTGTAATAATCTGAGTAATAAAGATTTATTTTTTTAAAAATGAGTGGCATTGTTTTACTTTTTTGCGACTTTCTGTAAATGTCTAGCTGGACAGAGGCCAGCTGAGTTCCCACCTTGCCGTTGTATTCCATCGCCCAGTGTCAACAGAGCGGCTTCTCACCGGCCTCATCCCTCCCAGGCACTTCCTGGCCCCTCACTCTGCGGGCAGCTGGGAGAGTTCGCGGCTCACTAGGATGGGGAGAAGCCGGTTGCCCCTCAATTCTGCTTTGAAAATAGAGCTGACTTCCGACTCCCAGGAGGCATGTGGGTCATCTGTGGGCCTGGTGCCATCACTGCCTTCTGGGAGGGCAGGGGGGAAGAGGTGCTTGCAGACGCCAGGGGGCCCGCCCTCCTGGGCTCGGTGGCTGCAGGTCCGGGCTGTGCCTTGGGAGCCTCTGGCCACATGGACATGGGAGGCCCTGGCGTGAAAAACAGGGGCTGAGCTTGAACCTGCGGTCTGGCTGGGCGTGTGCCTGGGGCGCCACGTGTCCTCAGGCTGCCTTCCACCGCTGAGCCCGCCCTGGTGCTCCGCTCGCTGGGGTGTGTCTGGAGCTGCCAGGATGGCACGCGATGGAGTCAGAGGAGCCTGTGTGTTCGCGCTCTGATGGTCGGGGCTGTGCACCCAGGCCAGATCCTTGTCGGTGACTTGGCAGCCAGCCCCGCAGGCGGGTCTGCGCAGGACAGATGACCCTCACCTGGGGCTGCGGCCCCCAGGCCTCCTGGGCCTCCTGTGAGCAGCAGAATTCCAGGCCACAAGATGTCAGTGTTGCCTCAGCTACTGAGGAAAGGAGTCCTGGCAGCTGCTGAGGAGCTCGGAGGAGCAGACCGAGTTCCTCCCTAGACGCAGCTGGCCAGACCAGCCAGCTGCAGGGAGGCCTGCACAGGGCCAACAGGCGAGGCGGCAC